>JAZDUA010000047.1:5072500-5110000 GCA_038098605.1 Gryllus longicercus | reverse complement strand
AATTTTTTACGTACCTACATTAGTAAATTTGTATGAGGTTTAAAAACTATCTAACTTCGAATTTTCAAACAAACAACCAATGTCAAGCCAAAAACATCTGAGTACTGATAATGAATAATATAACATATCTAATGCCATACATGCTGATATAAAATGTCAGCCATATTTTCAGTTATACGATGAAAACCACCAGACCTCAACGGGGATTCGAATTCACATTGTTGTACTTCAGCTCGTACCATACCCTCTACGTCCAGGGCGGCCTAAAGCTACATTCTCCTTTTCTACGAAAAACTACTCTTGTTCCTTCATTCCTCTTTCCTGGCGCATGGCCCGACGGGCCGACGTTGGCCGGAGGCGCCCACCTGCGCACGGAGCAATTTCCTCGCGCGCTCGCCCGCCGAGTCACGATCTCGTTTAAAAATTGCGCTCCGCCGCCCGAAATTTTCCCGCTGCACCGGCGATAATCAGCACGCGAGGAGAAGACAGACCGAGGCTCAAAAAGATTCTTTGACACTCAGCCCTTTAAGTTCGCGGGGGAAACAGTAGGGAAGAAACGAGACGCCGATTATTACTCGTAAGAGCATGTGTCCAGTTTTGGACATATTTATTATATTATTATTATTATTATTATTATTATTATTCGCGTATAGGGCATTACTGACATCGATACACGATTAACGTGTGTAATTCTTCTAGGATCAGCTTTATCCCTCATTACGATAAGGTTGTAGGGGTTGAAGAGACATTCATAAACACGACCATGTCTATGCAGGACTCGAACTTGCAGCCTCCGCTAGACGACGGCTGCCGCTACCGTCTGCGCCACGGAGCTGATATTATTATTATTATTATTATTATTATTATTATTATTATTATTATTATTATTATTATTATTATTGTTTATTTTATCATTTTCGCTTCATTCTTATGATTAATTTTATAGATAATCAAAAAGCAATATATTACCTCAAAATGACACTAAATTTAAAATACATCACATCCTAGAAATTTCCCACTGTATTCGACGTTGCTATTATCACTGCCTTCTTCAAAACTGTGTATACTATTTTATTCTCAGATATTTGAGGCCCCCATATCAAACTTTCAGTGATGAAATCAGTGCTCGAGAGGATTGATTGAATAATGCATATTTTTTAATTTATTTATCGTAGCATCGACAACAGGCCACTGTCGACTAAACATAGGTCAAGGTCATTAGCGACTAAACGTATACAAGCGACTAAACGTATTTAGCAATGTTAATTTGGTGAATACCTCATGTGGATTGTGGCGAAACCGATTTAATCATAATTTTATAAACGAAATTCACCAGATCAAAATTTAAACAAACAGATTCGGCCACCCAGGATTTCTGCCGAGAGATTACGCAAACGGTCACACGTGCGCGACTCCACTTATCGCGAGAGTCCCTTACGCCCCCGGCGCATTAACGAAGTCGTTTAGAGGGCTGGCAACGACAGATTCAATGGACACACGTGTTCACTGCGCCGGCTACGCAATTTCGACATCGCCCGCTCGTTTCGGGGAATCCCAAACTCATAAATTTCTTTCACGCAAACGCGCCCCCCCGTTTACGCAAACATGGGGCGATGTTCTAGAAGGAATTGGAAAATTCTGGACGCTTGTAGCTGACGCGGGGAGCGGAAAGTTCTGTGGCTTCATGCGTGGCGATTGGCTGGAAATAGTTCACTGCGCCACAAATGTTGGCCAATAGCTACACGTCTATTACAAGGATCTGGGGCACATACGAGAATATTGGGTGGGGGGAAAAGTTTACCTTATAAGATTTCGACGGAGAGAAAATCAGAAGAGCTTGGGCATCAGACGGGGCCAGATCATTAGACGGGGGGGACAGTCGTCGGTCAGAGGCAAAGTTCGCCTCTGCCGAACTTATAAAATTTTTCATCAATCAGACGGGGCCAGAGTATTAGGCATCGGGGAAAAGACCAGTGTGTCTCTGGAAAACTTCTTATTTTTTGAGCTTGAATATTGGACTGAGGGCAGTTGAGAGAAGAACTTATGTGGGGGTGGGAATTATTCGGGCGATAATGCCTATGTGGGAACTTATGTTATTTTACTGCGAGTTTTGAGCTGTGAGCCGACTGCAGTGGAAAGAGAATTTTCTCTGGGGTGGGTTTTCCGTCGTGAAGAGAGGCGAATGTTTCTCCAATCGAATTTTAAACTGTCCGAATTTGTGTTCGACTTCTTATCATAAAAGTCAGAGAGAGACGCATAGTTGACCACTCCGTTTCTGAGATCATCCGGCCAGCTCAGCTAGTACTGCCAGTCACTTCCAGAACTTCTAGAATCCGCCAGATCAACCAGAACTTCTAGACACCGCCTACGCGGCAACGCATCGCAGCCTTTTGGTGACGTCACAGCCGACCATCAGCTGTAGCCCGGAGGGTTACTGACCTCTGCTGCATTTTTTCTGGAGGACGCCCAGCCGCCGCCCTCGACCGAGCCACGGCCGACCCCGGCCGCACAAAGACCCTTCTCCAAGCGGTATTGTTTAGGGCTCCCGCTCTATTGTATAAATTTTCGTAATGCGGTGTCACGCTCTGACACACTGACCAGTAGCAATTTCACCCATTGTAATTGTTAGTTATAATTCTTCTTATTTTTTTAAGCTTAACTCCTAAAACTAACTTTTCAATTTTTTTTTCTCTTCATCTAATTTTCCCACTATTCTTTTTATTCAATTTAAGAGTGTAACTTCCCTGGGGCATGTTAATCATATTGCCCAGGAATAAATGTGAATTTTTACCAGTGAACAAGTGTTTATTTTGTGTTTCCACCGTACTGTGTAACAATTCCTTCCATCACCGACTTGAGCTAGCATCAGGGCCGCTATCCGGTTCCCCAGGTAACCGGGAGTGTTACAGGATGTTTTCCATGAAGAGACTTCGCCATCCTTGAATACAGCTTTTTACGATAACCCTCTGCAAATTTCTAGCCGAGTTAGCTCTAAAAATGTAAAAAGGTGTAAATGCATCTGCTTCACAAATAATTTTACGCAGACTTGATGCACTTGCAGCTGTATGAAAAAACATTCTCATGTTATTGACTTGCCGACAAAGTTGATTGGTAGTATCAACCAAACCTCTCCCAATCACTTTTCTTGGTAATGTAGTCCGTTCAACTGAAGACTTCGGGTAGTGCATACTTGCCTTTCTTAATATAAGTTTCACCTCCTTTATAAGTTATCAATATCGGTTCGGATCCACTTAATAATCTCCAAATAGTAGTTCAATTAAGGAACAGCATAGATGTTAATATAATTTTTACTATTTTATGGTTTTCTCGTAGTTCTCCCGTTTCTTCTGCTACTCATTCAATTTTGCATTCACTTCATTGTCATTATCGCTATCATGTTATGTAGATCAAACTCGTGGGGCTCAAAGATATCGCTCATTGAAGATCATAAATAAATGGAATAAGATACGTGGGGAACGCCATTAATGCCCCCACAGGGTGAACATATTTAGTTAGTACTCATGAAAGGCGACACCTTTCTAAAGTCGTCATATTTCAGTATAGAAATATGTTTATAAAATAATATATTTTTACTAGGAAATATTTCATGAAGCTAATCACAAAACAGTCAGAATATAGAATGAAGCACGTTATCTTACTGCGCGAAATAAACAGTTTCTCTCAGTATACAATCGCCAGCAAAATGTCAATATTTTAAATGTGTCACATTCCTTATACACCGACTATTTATGACTTACGCGAGCCCCTAATCCGCAACCTTCGATGCCGCTTACTGTGACAAATTGTTCTAAGCCCCTGTGCCATTGAGGTCAGAAATAAGTGATCGCAACCGGAGGAATGCGCGGAGTCTTACGACCAAGCAATGCGTTGCATTACCCATGCATCTGCTTTGTGATGCAGATCCTTGTCGAAGTCAGTGTGAATCCGAGTGCGATCTAGGTGGGTCGGTGAGCGGCGATGTGGTTGTTGTCAGCGGGAGGCTGTCAACTGGAGAATTCATGGCGATCTCCAGCTGTGTTGCTTACAGTGTCCGTTGCTCGTGAAAATTTGATGTGTCATTGAATACAAATGAGCTAGCCGTTTATATCTGTATGTGTATCCTTCACAAGGTTCTAGCAATAAAGAAAATGGGTAAGAAATCTGGTGAAGAGTACTGGTTCAAAATCATCTACAAACATAAATTTGGGGGTAGATTTTTCATTAAAAATTATTTTATATCCTGAATTAAGGTGGCAGGCATTATAAACAATTTTGACCTAGCCAGTAGTATATTTTTTATTGAAACTGTTTATCTAAGGAATTAGGAAAATATACTACAATTTACAGGAAATTAAACTGATTTATTCGACAATGGTTAATAATAACTTTTATTACTTCTCATAATTTATTTTATGGAGAGAGGCAAATACATACTAAATTTTCTGATGAAATTTTTCACGTTTTAAATACATTGTAAACCTTTAAGACATTCTACAACAATTATTTCCTTCTTGCGTCCAAAAGAGACGTTTACAGAAATATAATTCTGTGCCATATAAAATAAAAGTAAGAATTTATTTTCATCGTGTTAAGTACAAACTTCGGAAAAGTTCCACGACCTTGCCATTTACGTGTCTTCGCGGAATCTGCAGCGAATGATCAAGAAGAAAATTGCCCTTTCCTGTTCAAAGTATTTCATTGAACATTATATCATAATTTTTGCCTCGTACCTCGTGTCCTGTATTCTTCTTCTTCTTCTTCTTCTTCTTCTTCTTCTTCTTCTTCTTCTTCTTCATTATTATTATTATTATTATTATTATTATTATTATTATTATTATTATTATTATTATTATTAACACATTATTAATTATAACTGACTACGAATATTACCTAAGGAATGTCTTGAATGAATTATGATTAACCCAACTTATTCCGAAAATTTAAGAACATTAAAACATTAAAATCCTTAAATTTTTGTCAATTTTAGTTCAAAGTAAAGCTTTTCAAGTTTGGTAGTAAGACACTATTTTACCGACGATTTAAATACATATTGCAGTATTAAAGTATTGAATGGGACTTGCGTACTGAGTCTCGAGTTTCGTTTTCGTACCTAAATTGAAAACTCGAAAAAAGATATGACTCCCAAACCAAACTAAATAAAAGCGCATAAAAGAGGCCCGCAAAACGGGAGAAATGCTTCCCGTAGGGCAACCAGAGCAAGGGCCGCTAGTGCTGGAAGGGCGCGGCTGGGCCGCCGAGAGCGGCATGTGGCGCGGTGCGAAGGGCGAAGGGAGCGGGGAGAGCCTCTTGAGGGCGCGAAGGAGCAGCGAGCACGAGGGGGCGAGGGCGAGGGCGAGGGCGCGGTCGAGTTGTGAACTGCCAGCCCGAACACACAATGGCGGCGCGCGAGGCGAGGAGAAGAAGCCACGGCGGCACACACAAGGGGAGAGGAGGAGGCGCAGTGGGTCGAAATGCGACGAAAGTGCATTCACCCCCCCCCCCACACACACCAAAAAAAGGAGACGGATAATAATTGTTACACTGATCTGTGAGTGAGTGCTTAGTATTTATGGGCTGGTTAACTACTTTGTTCCACGAGCTTGTAACTACTCGTTCTATGAGTGTAGTGCGTGTGTCAGATGAGAGGTGGCGGTTTTTTCTTTCCCTGGAACGTAAAGTCTGGTGCCGACCTACAAGCAGGTTTACTGGATTTCCCACCTCCGGGATATCCTCAGCCGGGCTCCGCTCCAGCTTGCAAAGGCAAAGGGAGAGGAGAGGACAAGGAGGAGGAAGGAAAGCTTACGCGTGGTCCATAGTTTGGGTCCGTTTGTCAGGGTAGTGCTCCGGCATTCGCCTAGCATTGGTTGGAGAAACCGTGGAAAACTAGTGATCTCTGCAGGCGGTCGCTAGAATTCTCTAGACAGCGACTCAGTTTGATCGAACGATGAAGCTAGTGTCGAAAATCCGCCAGAGTAGGAATTTGAACTCTAAGACCTCCCCAGAACTCTACAGACAGCGTAAGAGAGTTTATATCGACTTGGGTAGACGAAACAATAAAGTGGAAACGGCTTTACTGTCTAATTTCGGAAGGTTAGTGGGTTCGCCAACATTTGGAATAGATATTTTTCCGTGAAGATTCATCTTTATGAACATCCTTGCCTAGGCTACAATTTGACTGGACTACTTACGACTGTATGTGTATGACTGTAATTGTGTGACAGTAATTATAGCTGAAGCAATCTTACCGTACGAGTAGCAGTCAAGTGAGAAATGGAAAATACTTTCGAGTCTCAATGCCACGGAGTCGCCGTGGCGCTTGGCTCAAAATCGCAACGGACAAAATCGCAACATACCTTACGGAGCAATATTAATTAAATGTGCTTGACGTCTTTTAGCAACGCTAACGAATCACTTTCTCTCTACAATTGAACATCGATATTCCATATCCATTGCACTTCATGTACTCGTAGAACGTGTGGCGGACAAGATGATATTCAAAGTACTTCGAGGTTCTTAGTCCTCCGCTGAACGATTAGTGTGTTGACTTGCTACTACCGGTAGTCCGTTACCGTTCAACATTTGACGATGGCCGTCAGCCTACCTTCAAAATGTTCACTTCAAAATCTTCAGCAGTCTTAATACGAGGTAAATTCGGATTTGGAGAAACACTATTTATTAATAATAAATACTATGCTTAAATGTTTACATTAATATTATTGTGTATGATAGAAAGTAAAGACTTTTCGGGACGGAGTTATTAACATAAAATAAAATAGTATAATTCACTTACAGTTATTTGAAACTCATGAATTACAACGATTAATATACAAAAGAAAATTGAAATTATCCTTAGACATCACTAACACAAAAAGAACACGAGAGAACAATATGGAAGCTTCAATAACATAATTAATTTCACGTAGAAAGAGGAAATAACGTTGCAAGTGACTATAGGAAACTTGTCACTAGAAATAGAGATGTTGAAAGTTAACAGAAACATCAAATCGGTTAATAAAGACACGAGTTAATTTTACGTTGATTTTTTTATTTTTATAGGATTGAAACACCTAAGGACCAACTTAAAACCAGACTTTTAGAGCATTGATGTTCAGATATGCTTGTATGACAAATACATTTCGGGTACTCTTGAATGTTCAAAATTTCATGGAACAGTTTCAGAGATGTTTTTCGTGAGTTCAACTACAATAGAAAGCAGAAGAAGTAAATTATGAAATAGTAATGGACACGCACAGACATTCACAACCAAGGTGAAACTCGATCTTGCGATCTTTTCAACATGGTTCATTAGGGAGCTTGCCCCCGGCAAGCATCGGTAACTCAGGTCGGCTGATTTCTCCGTAGTTATGTAGATTGAGACTGGTCCAGGATAAAAATACACAGTATATAGTTCAACTTAATATTATCTATAATATCTTTTACCTTTTTGCCCTTAGAGGCACACATTTTCGTATAAAATGTTCAGTTCTTTTTGAATTTTGTCGTCGTCTCTCATGACGAGCATCTTGCACTGCGACTATAGCAGATACAGAGGTAGCGAGCAATCGTGCTGATACAAGACTGTTGTCGATTTAATAAATTCATCAATTCGCGGTTCAATAAGATTTTCTCTTTGACAATAGTCTGATGTATGCTTAGCATTTGAGCCTCATAAGCACAATCTTGTGATCATTACGAAACATCAAAATTTGCCGCGAAACTGTTGTGCAGAAATGAAGCGTTCTCACCGAAATGCCACATGAAAGCGACGTTCTTGGAGTGGATTGATTGAATTATTGATTAGTGGTTCCGGGGGCGTTAACAGCTGTCATTAGTCCCGTGAGTGTAGTGTATGTTTACATCTCTGGAGATGGTTGTAATCTTCTCCCATTGGCTGGCGAGATCCGGCGCCGACATACGTCGGCTTGCGGAGATTTTTTTCAAACAGGTATCTCCCACCAGGGGGTCGGCGCCCCAGCCGGGACAAACACACCACTGGTTTCCCGACAAGTGTGTTACTGTAGTGGATGTGAGTGTAAGTGTGCAAATAAGGGTGAGCATAGGACAAGGAAGAGGAAGGAACAATCGCGCGCGGTCCTTAGGCCGTTCGTTAGGGTACTGCTCCGCATTCGCCTGGCGTTCATCGGGTAAAACCAAAGGAAATTACCGGTCAGAGCAGCCGGCCGCAAAAATTCTCCTCCCGATTGCGGCTGAACTCGTCATAGCTGGCTAAGCAATGTCAAAAAATCCTGCTGCAGTCGGGACTAGAACCCTAGGAACTCGTGGTCAGAGGCGCTGTGATGACATCAATTGATACCCTGAGTCACCTTTGCCGGTTCTTGCTGTGGAAAAAGTTAGTTTATTTGTTTTATTCCCGCAACTGCTGTTTATATTACATTTTTTTGTTAGCGATGTAAGCTTCGAATTTATAGGAATTAATCTGCGCGCCCTCTTGCCGTCTTCTCGCCCCACTGTGCGGGCGGGGTGTGGGGCGCTTTGAACGTCGCGTCGAGGGCGGCGCGCCGGCTCCAGGCGTGGAGCCGCGGAGGCGGCGGGGGCGGCGCAGAGCGAGGAGGGGAGGGGAGGGAGGGGAAGGCGACGCGGTAGATAAAACATGGAAGGGGGAGGAGGTGCTCCTAACGACGCCACAGATCACGCTCCGGCCCCGTTAACGTCAGCGCGGGCGTATTAATTATTTCACACATCAACCTCATTCCGCTGTATCGCCGTGGCACAACGGCGGCGACTATGCGTCACGCTGGGTTTGCTAGTGTACGTAGTTTGACCGGTTCTAGTTTACAGCATATGAATAAAAGGAATTGAAAATATTCTTCCGGGCTCGCAACAGTCTAAACGAATTGCGGCGTTATGACGGTAACGATGCCGACGACGTGACATTAAATTTCCTGGCACGGAGTTTGACTGTTTGCGATATTTCAAGGATGTGAATAAAAATAAATATATTCTTTGTAACTTCAAAATTTCCACACGAATCGTTGGGTGGAGTAATATCGCGGCATTTTGGCTGTAACTGCAGTAGAGACTAGGGACGTGGAGTTTCATAGTTTGTGTAGTTGGACCTGTTGCAATTTCCGGGAATTAAAACAAAAAAACACAAATACAGCAGTTGTAACAAGTATTAGACCAAGTAACATAAAAACCTTTCAAGGAAATGATGAAAGAAAAGTAAAGATGACATTTCACGTCTATAAAACATTGGGGCTAATGTGTAGGCACGCAAGTAAAGGGAATGTCAGGATATTTTGAATAGATAATATATTATCGAAATAACGGAAATATGAGAATGGAAACTAAATTAAGTTGTCCAATCCTTCAAGGTTTTGTCGAATCTAATCTTCGGCTTTTGATGATGCTGTGTCTCTTGAAATGCTCTTGTATCATGGCATTATTTTGCGTATGTGCATATTGTCACTAGTATCATAGTAGAAAAAATGATTACAAAATTCATTGATTTATGTAATGTCATAATCGCATGGATAGTTCTCTTAAGGCAGCTCCCGGGCTTGGCGACTCTGGAATTAAAAAGTAAATGTAGTCTTATATTAGTTTGAAAGCGGATATCGTGGGTAGATTGTTGCCAAATTGCATTGTAATCAATTTACAATGTACTATGTCGCCTTAATATTTTGACTTTTTCGTATAGGTACGTATATACAGAATAATAGAAATTGTGGTGAGAAAATTATGAAATACTACTGAAAATTGATTTCGAGTTTATAACGAAAATACACATTTTGGGATCCTCTGATACAAAAAAAAAAGGTTTTTTTTAAAACGTCCGTCCATCTCTTCATTATTCACAGTGTCGGATTTTGTGAGATGTACAAAGAATGATGACTAATGCTGCCACCGGAATTGTATCGTTTGTCGGAAACGTTTTGGAGAAAGCCAGAGGATCAGATGTCACACGTAGCTCACATTAGCGAATTATCGTCCTGTATTGCTGATTGTTGGTAGTGGCCGCTGAGTACTTACCGCCGTATTGGAGCGCTATTTTTATCAAGTATACTTCAATAAAAAGGTTTAATTTATCTGATTTTTGTGTTATATTTATGACCTTCGGTTAAATGTATTGGAGTAAAATATCTATTGATTATAGACAGTCAATTTCAGATAAAATGTTATCTGATTCTTTATATCTTGTTTCTTATCTAATATTTCTTTTTTTAGTTTTCTGATAGTGAGTTTTCAAATACCCCGCGCGTAATCTTGTCCAAATGAGGTTTGCGAATAGAGAAGTGTTAAGGGGTTCTGGATACTAAATATTACATTAGAGCAAGATATATCAACGTATACTTAATGTGAGCATTTTCTAATTGAATATTGCACTACCAAAAAGAACCTGGAGAGTTTCGTCTCTTTTTTAATAATTAATTTTTTGATGCCAATGTTTTGTAAGTTGTGAATGTTTCTCATGAAAGTTTTTAATTTTATTAAAATATAACTATTAAAACATTGGAAGCAAATTAAAGTAGCGATATTGTCAAGCTCAATCTTTGAAATAAAAATAAACTCTTCGATATATAGATAAAAATGACAATATCTTAGTTTTATTATAACGAATGTAATCTATCCCAAACTATCATCAGCTCTAGATTCTGGGAAACTGTTTCTTACAGAATAATGCAAAAAGGTGAAGCACGCCAAAACGTTTAATTTTTCACTCTGAACATTTCTGTTGCGGAATTTATAATGATATGAACACTCTTTCAATGTAGATTATACTTCCCAAAAACATTAATTTTTGTAGTCAATTTCAAAATTTTGGAATTCAGCACAGACATTTTTTTTAAATTTCAAATTATTAAAAAATTGCTTGTGAAAAACAAGGAATAACGAAAGATCCTAGTATATGCACAATTGGAGTACGAGAAGAAGTCAAGAATACAGAAATCAAAGGAATCAACAGAAATACAGGCCCAAAGTCTGCATTCGTGCATGAAGACCTCCAGAATTGGAATTCAACGAAGAAAATAACTTCTGATGTGACTAAAGCACGAATGTTTCTTTACAAAACATGTTCTGTACTTCTGTACATACTCTGTTCACGCTACACCTGCTATTGAAGAGAATCATGAGTTTGACTTGCAAAGAGAACAATTCTATTTTAGTTGTTTAGAGAATGTGTAACATTAAGCTCTAGCTAAATATTACGAGTATATTAGTTTAGTACCTTTTTCAAGGCGAAATATATAGCAATAGAAGCGTTACGTGTTTGTTCTCCGATCGCGTGATACACGATGGTATCGATGAGGTGTTTTGAAGTGCCACAATTTCGCAGTGTAGTAAACGATAGCTCAATAGACTTTGCTATTGAGACGACACAAATAGCATAGTAGAAGTGAGTCAACACATTTTCTTCGGTATATTTTAATAATATTGAACTGAAAAGTTAACTTTTTAGACTTAAAATTAAACACCTGAAAGGAACCTCCATTGAAATCCTCCAGGAAAATTCTATTCTTTCAGTCGTTGTAATTCTGAAGAAAGTTAAAAAAGAAAAAAAGTTATGCAATGAATCTAATTCAACAGTTTTTGGAAACGTATTATTTTTTGTTAGCGACTACAAAATATATTATTCCGCAATTATTAAATGTAAGTAGAACACACTACAAGAGAAAGTGAAAAAAGGCATTGAAAGATACTCGTATTTACATTGGTATCCATATCACAGATAAATCCTGTCAGGACTCGTTAGAAGTTTGAAGAGAAACTGTAAACGTGTAAGCCTCTCTCGTAGCAGGAAGCTCTAGTGACTGAAGAGACGGTTATCTTCAACACGTGAAGGTCGCGTTTTATCGTCGGCGCAGGACGAAATGACGGCGCCGGCGCGGCGGGGCGAGAGCAAGGGGTTGGAACGGCGTCGAGGGCGCGGGTGGAGGCGGGAGGGGAGGCGAGTGCGGGGGTGTGGTAGGGGGCGAAGCGGACGCGGGAACAGAAGTGACGGCAGCGGCATAGCTGATGTTCGCGCGAGTCGAGGTAAATAAATTTCGAAAGAGCAAAGAGCGATGGAAGCACGAGAGAATAATAAAGGGGGTAAGAGGAAAATTTTCTTTGTCGAGTTACAACTGTTGATTCACCAAACGACTCTCCATTAATCTAGCAATTACAGTCTAGACTTACAGCCTTTTATAATGACGGTAATAGGAAACTGAGCATCATTACTTCTGCGGATGGTGTTCTTCTAATGAGCTGTTATCTGCGATCCTGTAATGCTGGCGCTACATCCGGGGTCGGTTTGCGGGACGTGGGAGGGAAGGGGTAGGGACGGAGGGGGCGGCGGCTCGACGCACTGCGTCGGAACAATCAACTGCGTGGAAACGCACGCACACACTCCCACGCGCGTTTCCCAGCCGCTGCGTCGCTGGCGTTCTTCATTTATTGAGCGCAGTCGGTGCAATTAACCTTTCGTTTGTAGAGCCGCCGCGTGTTTATGTTTTGTTTATTCGGATCAAATCTAATGGGGATCAAATGACGATTTGAAAATATTAGTTAACTATTTTAATAATTAAAATATTTTATTTTCTTAATTGCTTGGCCGTATTTCGAGGACGTTTATAATTAATTCAGTTATGGGTACGTTTTTTGTTTAGACAGTTCTAAGGAAAGACGAATAAAATAATGATTTGGTGATCTTGATGACTATTTCGGCTTGTCGATTTTCTTCGTTTATTGAGCTTTCCGTATATTTTTAAGTTGTTATATGGATTAGGTTGCATCAAAGTCTAGCGCAAGGAGCGGTGAAGCACATTTGAACGACGCCTCGGTCCTGTTTCGCGAGTACTGAATCTTCAGTATGTGTCAGTGGATTTTTAAATCTCAAGCGACTGGAATGTATTTTATTCAAGGATATAAAGAAATAAACATGATTTTCATAGTGGGCTTTATAACGGGGGAGACACGGGAGTTGCCATGCATTTCTCTTTTTGTTTATTCGAACCGAATGTAAGGGGGATCAAATGACGATTTGAAAAATATTAGTTAACTACACAATAATCGCAATATTTTAATTGATTTATTTCTTGATCGTATTTGAAGGGGGTTTATAATTTATTCAGGTGTGTTTTTGTTTATATGGTTTTAAGAAAACATGAATTAAATGGTGATTTTGAAAAGTGTTGTTGACTATTTTGGCTTGTAAATTTTCTTCAATTATTTACTTTTCCACTATTTCGAGCAATCATCTGGATTAGATTTTGCATCAAGGTCCAGCGTTCGGAGCGATAAAGCTCTTTGAACGACGCCGCGGACATGTTTTTGAGTTCTCAATCTAATTCAACACGGATCAATTGAGTTTTAAGTCTCAAGCGATTGAAAATATTTTATTCAAAGGTATAAAGATATAAAAATTAATTTCAAATGGATTTGTATCGGGAAAGTCTGAGAAGATGGAAATAATATTTCACAAGTAAATAATAATATGGATATTTTAAAATTATCAAAGTTTTATGATGAATGATGAGTTTTGTTATATAAGTTGAATTAACATATTTACTCAAGGATTGGACCAAAACGTGTTGAAGTCATTAAACAAGTAGCAAAGTAAGACCGTGAACATAAATACGAAATACCCTTAACAAATAAAGTGGCATTACATGTTAGAAAATGGAGAATGAGACGAATTTTTAATTTTCCACAATTCAGAAACAGGAACCAATAAAACAAAAATGTTGACATACCTCAGAACAAAGCACATTAAGAATACTGATATGTTACGCAAGTAAACATGATGTTACGAGAAGAAATGAAACACCACTATATTACTTTTGGACTTGAAAATTACTTTATTCAAAATTACCTTTTTTTAAAGCCAAGATGTTTCAATTTGTGTCATCTACATATTTTCATTTAAAATTAATTACAATAAAAATAATTTATCATTGAGAACAACGATGATTTTAAAGAAATTCGCAATATATTATACAAACGTTTCATCTTTATTTACCTCACCTTCAGCCACAAAAAACCTTTGTGAACCAATAATTTCTCCTCGCATCTCAGCCTTCCGCAGACCAATTCTACGCGAAGTGGGCGTCCGACTCCAAGTTAATTGGGGGCGACAACGCGGCAGTTAAAGAACGCCTGCGACTGCGTGGGCACTGCATACTACAGCGGCGGCGGCTCCAGCAGCAGCAGCAGAAGTGCGAGCACTCAAGGAATTGCACGGCTGGTGCGCGGCGGGCAAGGGAGAGGAAAGGCGACTATGGAAGGTGTGAGCGGGGAATTGCGGGCAGGGAGTGCGGGTTACAAGGAGGAGGCGGGGAGATGTGATGGCTCGGTGGGGAACTAGGCGGAGCCAAGAGGGAACGACGAGGAGACGAAGAAATGTGGAATTGGGTGGGGAAGAGCGTGGGGGAATCAACGAGGTGGGATTGGCACAATGGGGAAGAGATGGGAGGGAGCCGGAATGGCGAGTAGGAGAGCTCGAAGATGAATAGGAATAGGGAAGAGCTGGGCTGGGAAAGACAGAACGGAGATTAGCTGGACGAGAAGAAGCGGGGCGGAATGTTGGATGTGGAGGACCTTGCAGGAGAAGTGGGAAGAAGCAAGGCCGGATTGAGTAGGGAGATAAGTAGGGCGGGAAGAAGCAAGGTGTGGAGTTACAAGATTAAAATCACGGCGGGAAGGAGTAGGGTAAAGAAAAATACGGAGGGGGAGTGAGTTGGGGTAGAATGGACGAGCAAGGTAGGGAGGAGTAGAGCGGGGAGGAGAAAAGCAAGTCGGAGTAGAGAGGGATGAGACAGGGAGGGAAGTAAGGCGGGGAGGCCTAAAGCGGGAGGAGCAGGCGTGGAGGATTAAAGCGGGGAAGATTACGTCGGGGAAGAGTAAGGTGGGGAGGAGTAAAGCGGGAGGAGTAAGTGAGGAGGAGTACTGGGAGAAGGGGGAGGATGCGTAGGCAGAGAGGAGCAAGAAGAGGGGCATGGCGGGGAAGGGGAATGAAGGGTAGGAGCATGGCGGGGAAGAGCACGTTGGGAAGGAGCAGGGCGAGGGAGCAGGGTGGGGAGAAGCAGGGCGGAGAGGAACAGCGCGGGAAGGAAAAGAGCAGGTAGCAGCTGGGCGGGAAGAAACCTGGCGGGTAGGAGCAGAGCGGCAGGGAGCAGGGCGGGTAGGAGCTGGACTGAGAGTAACATGGCAAGCAGTAAGGCGGGGAGGAGCCGAGCGGGGAAGAGTAGGGCGGGGAAACAGGGAGTGTAGAGGAGGCGTTGGCAGGAGCAGGAGGAGAAGGGGCGGTGCGAGGCGGGGCGGGGAGCAGAGCTCGAAAGCAGAGCTCAGGTGGCGGCGCGCTCTAAGTGAAAAGAATTACCCCTTTCATGAGCGCGGCCGAGGGGCGCAACTGCGCGTGGGAGCGCCGCTGGGCGTTTGCGCACCACGAGCACGAGTTCCGAGTTGCGCGACGGAAATGATGTATTATTCAAAGTGTTGGGAACAAAAGGCGCCTAAGGGGCGTTTAACTCAAACGCGTGTTTACGCGCCGCACAAAGCAAGGAAGGGACAATTGCATTTACAGTTCCATTTCGTGAAAAGAAGTAATTGAGAGACCTCTCAATTCATTAACATACGTATGAAGCAGAATAGTAAAAGATATAATGTTACGCGTACGTTATCAATTCTTTCGATCTAGCAACGTGAAAAAAGTAAATATTATACTCCATTAACAAAACTGAAAACAATGTTTGTATTATTTAAATGATTATTTCTTTTTATTTATCAGCCAAGTTCTTTTTATTTATCAGCCAAGTTTAGTAATTTTAATAAGAAATGTATTTACATTAATAATTACATTTTCTTAATATCTAACAATGTCACCGAGCTGAGAGAACTTATTGAGGGTGTTACTTTCCGCTTGGAATTTATAGTTTTCTAAACTTGGGAATATCGTGAAGCAAGTGCTTGTGTTAAGACAATATTTTTTTCCAATACAATATTATAGAAATGCAATAATATCCCTTTTTTGTGGAAGCAGTGCAATAAATTTACTGGGGGCACCAATTTACTCTTCAAATCATTGAGCAAGCTATATGTAAATAAAGTGACTAAAATACTTGTTATTTAGTTTACCGAAATAATTGTATAAATTCTATTCATTTTACACTATTGTTTATTTATTTCAACGAATCGGATTAACACATGTGAATAGAAGGTCAGGCCACAATTTCGACAATTTTCAAAATCTGTATACTTTGCAACCATAGAAACGAAGGAAAAACGCAATAAAATTAATAACACTATACGTAACACGTGTCTCGGATCCCGATCCAAACTTTTTATTTTGCACGTAAATATGAACTCGGAAACGTAAGTCATTAAAAGATACCAAAACGCACGGCTGTCGCAGTTATTCCGTTTCTATATATTCGTCTTGGCTCGAGGCTATACGATCTTTAAAAAATCCCCACAAAATCTTTCTTCGCTCCTCCCCTGCTGCCGGGCGCGGCGGCCAGGGAGGGACATTTGGGCGCCGGCGGCGTCGGCGGAGGCCGCTAGCGCCCCGGGGAGGTCGTATATGTAACGACTCGGAGGAGCACTGGGCTGCCGCGAGGAAGGAGGCGTTTGGTGGGTGGGCGCGCGCGGGGCGGGGCGTGGCAGGGCAGGGCAGGGAGGTGCAGGGCGGGGCATTGAGGGACAGAGCGGGACGTGCAGGTCGTGCGTAGAGTGTGTGGCAGGCGGACGGACTCGGGCGGGCGGACGGGCGGGCGGACGGGCGGACGGACGGGCGAAGAGGACGGCGACTGAAGTGAGGGTTTCGATAGAAGAAAAAGCCTAAAGGTTTGGTGACGGTGGTGGTAAAAGGGGAAGCGGCGGTGATACCGGAAGTGAACGAGAGAGATTCTGGAAATGGCGGTGAAAGTGCTGCTGGGTCAAAAAATTGGTGAGTTTGTACGTTCGCAAGGATGGTGGGTGATAAAAAGTAAATATGGATGGGAGAGAGAAGAGGAAGATGAGACACGATGTGCGGAAGAAGAAAGGATAATACAATTGGCGGTGGGTAGAACAATGGAAAGTGGATTGAAGAATCAGTAATTGTGAAGTCGGTGGTGGCGAAACAGAATGTATCAGCATTGGATACACACGCATTGAATTGGGATATGTTATTATAGACACAAGGTCTGTAGAAGCACGAATATGGGGATAAGGTTACAGAAGAAAAACAAAGGGATTGTGATGTCATTGAAAAAGAAGCCAGCTCAGCGATGGATTCGAGGCAATGGAGTGCTTGAAGAGAAGCGATGGAGGCTTGTCGGTGTGAGGTCGGATGGAGTGTGCTGTGATGGAGTAAATGCTAATGGAGATTGTGGCGATGTCGGGGCGTTGGAGGCGGGGCGATAGCGGCGGGGTGGTAGAAGCGGGACGGTGGACGCAGGGACAATGAAGGCGGGGCGGTTGAGGAGGGGGCGATGGAGGCGGGGGCGATGGGGGCGGAGACATTGGTGGTGAGGTGAAGGAGGCAGTGACGATGGTGGCGAGGCGATGGAGGCGGGAACGATGAAGGCAGGGGGTGATGGAGGTGGGGCAATGGAGGCGGTAGGCAATGGAGGAAGGTATAAGGGGGGCGGGGAGACGGAGGCGTTGACAATGATGGGTCAGGTGCAATTGACGGAGGCGGGGATGATGGACGCGAGAGTGCTGAAGGCGGAGTCTTTGTATACGGGGTTGCGGGCGGATGGGAGTCTACGACGGCGGCAGGGGCAAAGGCGAGGGCAGCGCCAAGAGCCCGAGCAGAGGCGAAGAAGCAAAGGCTGCAGGTCTGGAGGGGCGAGGCGACGGCCGCCCCCTTTCCCCTCCGAACGGCAAGGGTGGGGGGCGACGAGCGGAAAGCCGGAGGCTGGGGTAGGCCGGCGCCCATATTGGCGGTCGACCCGCCAGACTTAGGGGCCAGATGGCGTCCCCGTGACAAATATGGCGCGACTCCACACTTTATGCCCCTGACGCGGCGACGCTCAAACCCGGACGCTTCGCACTGCTGCTGGGGAGACACGCGCCAGTCCAGGACGATCGTGCACATGATCTGCATCTAGGGGAGTTTTGAGGATATGAGAGCATAGCGCGATATCATGAAACTTGTCCTCTTGTATTTCTAAATTCATATCAAGTTTCAAAACTTCGTAATTTTTAACTCACTTCCTTCCGTATTGCTATACTGCACTTACAACAGTCACACTCAATATCAATATTCTCCTATAGTTCGTATTCTTGTCCATTATAATGAAACATACAATAATATCTCTCGTAACTCAGGACAATACTTCGTGCCTTTACAAGATGACCGCATGATTGGTCTATTGATTTTTACTCTTAGTAATTCCTGTCCTTTTTGCGAAGCCACAACATAATTGTAAACCACTTTCTACAGGAACTCATTCAGCCATCTAATTTCAATACCGACAGCAATACTGTGGTAATTGTCAAACATAATTCGAGAAGAGGATGCTGAATTCGGTTGTAACTTACGAAATGGAGATTAAAATAATGACAGCTGAAGAATACTACAGTGCACTTTGTCTTCCGTTCAGGCTTATGGTAAGATATTGAACAACGTCAATGACTGTAGTAATCGCCAATACTAGTATGATATGCATCTCAATTTAAAGAAAAGATTACTTTGGGGCATCTGCATATAAAATGCGTGCAATACTAATGCAGATATTAGTATATCAACCATTTCAATGTTTTAGTATTTAAACATTTTATAGGCCAAAAATCAAAAACGTTTCTTACAGAACTGTATAGCATTTCAGGGGTAAAACACTGCAAATAATGTATAAAATCGTATTATAATTCCGACTAAAATAAAATACGATTATTTTAAAATAATTATGCTACATGATGTGCTTGAGCGATTGAATTAATTTATTTGAACATTTCTTTCATTATTTTGAAACGAATAACAACTGAATATTATTGTGCGTTGGGGCCAATTCGGTGGAATGATGGTATCCAAGGGGGCATGAAGATCAAGGACGTTAAAGAGCAACAAGTACTTGTCAGGGCCAGTAAGTGATTGGGCGAGCGATTACTTTCGAGCGTGGCTGAAGAGCAAGCGTCCGCCGCGCCACCTGTCAGCAGCATCGAGCGGCGAAGAGAGCGGCGGGTTGGCCCGGCGGGCGCGCGAACGGATCCCGAGGGCGGGGCCGCGGGCGCGGCCAGAAGGAAGCGGCATGCAGTATTCATGAAAGTGCTCATGGCTCATGCATGTGGCGCTAAGCCCGCGCACGAGCGGTGCGGCCACGCCCCCGCCCCCCCGGGCCGACTTGGCGCACGCCGCCGCGGCACGGAGCAAGACGCTTGCGGTCACGGGTCGCAGAAGAGTATGCGACAGTGCCGGAGGTGGTGGCGGCAGCTGCACTGGTGTTGCCGAGGTGAGGGCAGCGGAGGCTGCGGCAGTGATGATAACGGTGGCGGTGGCGGTGGCGGAAGCGGCGGCGGCGGCGGCGGCGGCGGCGGCGGCGGTGGCGGTTGCATAGGATGGCAAAAGACGATGGGCAGGTCCGAGGCGTTGCTCACGACATTGAAGTAGGTTTAACGGCGGTGGATGCAGCGATGTTAGTGGTAGTGGTGATGGTGATGGGTGCAGAGGTGGTAGTGGTTGTACCAGCTGCGGAGATGGTGACGGTGATTCCAGTATTATTTCAGGGGTGGTGATTGAAGCAGTAGCGGTGGCTGAGGTAGAGATCGAGGCAAAAGTGGCAGCTGCAGCAATGGTGGCGGGTAATTGCGTTGGCAACGGCGGAGGTCCTGGCTTTGCCGATTAAGGTGGTGACGATGGTGATAAAGGTAACGGTGACGATGGCGATGTGGCGAATGTGGCAGTAATAGCGTTGGTGGCTTCGGTGGTGGGGCGTCGGTGACGCTGACATTGGTGAAGTTGGCAGCAGTGGCACTGGCGGCGGCGGCGACTGAGGTGATGGTGTTAGTGATAGCGGGGGCTGCGTTGGGGCGGCATGGAGGTCATCGGCGTCGGAGGTGATGGCAGTCGCGGCGGAGAGAGAGGGTCGTGGCGGGAGAGAGCTCGTAGGTCGTGGACATGCTTCTGTGCATGAAAGTCGCTAGGAATGAATGGAATATCTGGCGCGGAAAAATAGCGTTATTTTCCATTCTAAACACGCTTGGCGCTGGTTGGTTTTACGCTCAAGATATCGCGCTTATGTACTGCGTAAATAACAGACAAGTAGACTAAAGTATTCCTTACAAAATGTGTTCTGTTAGAGCGCTATTCTGAGTTGTTACTGTACGTATCACAACTTGGATAGTTGCATTGTGACACTCTGAATCTTCTATCTATTTGTGATTCTGTAAATCATTGAGATATTATTACATCATTTTTACGTATCAAATCTTAAAGCTCGATATAATGTTAATGGAATATGCTGGATCATTCAATTATGTTTGCAAGCATCGGTGTTAAAGTGATTTTGTGTTTTTCAACGCCTAGTTATTAATTACACTACGTTGGGTATATCGAACTAGCAAATTACGATACGTAATTTCGTATACCCATTTATTAACGTTTTCACTCTAGCATATCATGATATGACTATTAAACTATTTATATTTTCAATATTTTTGCTTAGCGATTTCAAAGATTGCTCCCGTTGTGACCCTTACACGAGAGCACCCCCAAGCGTATTCACACTCGTGCGTTTTCACATTCACCTAGCGAACCAATTGCTCACGTGGCATCCGCTGCACTGAGGTGCTGGACAGCGTCAGTTCCAATGCGAGCTTTCGCACATTGCACATGCACTTTCTGCACTTGGCCTATCTTATTTATTCTCATTCTATCACAGTGTGAACACCATCTCTCTTGGCTTTTCATACAATTTATTAGGTCGCTCTGCTTTTAGCATTAAACGACTTCGCTCTTACTCTAGTTTAGCTTCCCATCATACTAATACTCCCAAGAGGAAAACTGCTGTGACATTGTATGTTATATCACTTCCTGATATCTTTAACTTTGTGTTACATCAAATTCCAACAGCCCACTCTCACCCTTACAACATAGTGAGCTCTTGCCACTCTTTCGACCATATTTCGAAGTGTAATATGAGAATTTTTTCTATCAGCTTTTCCTTTTGCTCAGACAAATACTAAAGGCTTTCTTATTTATCACTAATTTCTTGCTTAACTAATCTAATTCTCTCCGCCCATCCTTGTATTCTGCCCAGTTCTCAAAACATACACGTTCTCACGGCCAGAGATCTCACCCTTCGTCGTGTTCTCGCCAGCCAAATATTTACATATTCCGCCCGCTCGCGCCGCCCCAGCCCCAGCGCCGCCGCCCTGCGCCCCCCGGGCGGCGCGGCGCGTCGCAGCCGTGCGCAGCGGCAGATAATGCGGGATAAGAAGGGCGCTTACGTCGCCGCGAGACGGTGGATGGGACGGAGTTGGTGGCGGTGGAGGCGGCGATTGTGTTGGGGATGGTAATGGCGTCAGAGGTAGCGGGGGTGACGGTGGCTGAGGAACGGTTGGCGGCGGTGGTGGTGATGGAGATGGTGACGTTATCGGCAGCGATGATGCTGGCGGGACCGGTGTCGGTGATGGAGGAGGTGGCGGTTGTATTGGTGATAGTGGTGGTGGAGGTGGCAGTGACGATGGTCTTGAGGGTGGAGGTGGCGTGGGTGGAGGTACCGGCGTGTGAGGCGGCGGAAGCGGCGGCGGCGGTAGATATGAGCTCTTTACTGTGAAGGGGCAGTTTAGAAGGCAACAGTAGAATTGCTAGTGTCAGTAGCAGAGGAACTGATGTGACATTTCTGCGGCTATGTGTATTTTGATTGATTCATTAGATAACCCGGGCGTGCCAACTGCTAAGGACATTAGTCTCGTAAGTATAGTGCATGTTTTTGCTCGGGAGGTAGCGGTGATCTTTGGAAGATGAGATCCGGCGCCGACCTACCGTCACCTAACCGCAGGGGCTGTGGAGACGGCGTGGGGCCTCCGTGACGCAACGCCTCGCTCCGCAAAACTCCTCCACGCCACGCGCCTCCCGCCCTCCCGCAACAGAGCCGGCACGGCCACGCCCGGCGCGCTCCGCACCCGAACCCTCCCGCCTGGAAATATATTTATGCTCCGCGGCCGAGGTTGTGAGCATCCATAATATCCGTCGACTCGGCGCGAAGTCTTTTAGCCGCTGCTGCCAGCTACATTTAGACGTGTCATTTCTACTCCTCTCATCCTGGCTGGCGGCGGCGGCAGGGTAAGGGAAGTATTAGGGAGCATTCTGAATCTTCAGGAAAACGATACATCAGGCCTCACATTTCCTTTTTAATATCCTAGTTTATTTTATAGAGGCGGCGGCGCTGGCGGCGGCGCTGGCGGCGGTGACCGAGGCGGTGGTCGGCGGCGGCGGCGGTGCGAAGCGGGGGTGGGGATCAATACCTCGGGGGCGAAGGAGGGGCGGCGGCCGGGCCAAGACGGGGGCTGGCGAGGAGATTTGTAGCCGGCGGCGGCGGAGGCGGCGCTCTGGAGCTCCGAGGAGGCGCCGCTGCCGCCGCCAACGGCCTCCGTCGGACGGATGGAATACCGAGATGGATACCCGGGAAATGGGAGCGGCGGGGACGGGAGGGGCGGGGCGGGGCGGGGCGCCCGGCATCCCAGGGGGCGGGGGCGGCAGTGTCGACGAGGACGGGAGTGACAATGGAGCGAGGGGACGGGGGAAGCGGGAGTTGTTATGATGTTAAGGTTTGTATGGAAGTGTAAAACTGTGGTCGGAGAGAAAAGTAGGCATTATTCGAGTCTTGCTACTTGATAAAGACAATAACAATAATAATAATATATTAAGCGGGGAAGGGCGAAGGACAAAAGGGAGATGGGAAAGAGACGGAAGGCATGAACAAGGACGGAAAGACGGGTAGAAGCAGGCGGCTTGCGGGGGGGGGGAGGGTGCGGCATGGCATGGCATGGTATGGGACAGCAGGGCAGGGAAGGGATGCGCATGGTGGGAAGAGTGGCGGGATAAGGTGGAGTGGCAGGGGCGGCAGGGTAGATGGCCGACCGGTATAGCGTGGAGTGGTTGGGACGGTTTGGTGCGGAGTGGGGTGCAGAGTGGGGCGCGGAGCGGCGCGGCGAGTTGCGACTGGGGATTCCGAGGGCAGGGGCCCCGGTGGCGCCCAATGCCCTCCCGCCCCTCCCTTTCCCGGCCGTCCCGTCCCGCCCCGGCGGCAGAGCCCTCCACCTGACGTTCCCACGCGGCCCCTCCCGCTCGCGCGTCGCCCCTGCCTCAACGCAGCCGTCTCGCGCCGCACAAGCTGTGCGTCGTGCAACGTGTGATAGCTTCACCACAAAACGCCTCGTTATTTAATATTAGTGTAGTTATTAACATTCATAATGTTGGACCGCCGGCATAACCGAGGTTGCTAAGGCTGAAGGGTCATAACTGCTTGAAGGGTTGCATTCGCTTGAAGGGTTGCAGGTTCGAATCCCGCCCTGAGCATGGATGTTTGTGTATGTTGTTAGTATGTGTTCCCGAAATAGTTACCCCAAAGATGAAAGTTACAGTGGTCGCTATATGACTGAGCAGTAGAAAAGCGTCAACCCAGAAACGAATGATAAAGAAGAATGTACTCTTTCTTTTGTTCATCTGTCCATTCTAGTTTCATAGGAAAACACAAGCGCTTCATCATGAACCCCCTTTTTCAGTTTCGCTTCCTGCGGACTGCAGTGTGTACGCTTGTTGATTTAGATCATATCATTTACATCATTTACACAATCCACTGTTAACACGTGAAATCTCTCCAGCTCATACAGTGCTTCTCTGTGCCTCTTTCTATATAGCATTCTATACCGGCGCCTTCCCCGCTCATCGCAGCTGCTTCGGAACCTCTCGGCCCAAGCGTCCCGGTCTTCCCTCGCGTCGCCGATACCCGCGCCCCTGCCCCATCCGCCCCGCCCCCGCCGCCCCCGCCGCCCCCGCCGTCCGCGCGGCTGTTTGGCGCCGCGACGTAGCGTGTAATCGCCGCCGTAACGGCGCCGCCCGAGCCTCGATCGCCGACGCGCCTCCCTCGCTGCCCCCGCACCCGCCGCTCCGCCCTTTTCATGCCGTTGTGTCCGTCAACGTCACCGCTGCCTTCACCTTTCCCGTCAGAAGAGGTGTCTCAAAGATTCGTATGATGTCACTACAGTGTCTCATTCTGGGAGGTCCTAGGTTCCGAGTCCCGACGGTAGCAGGATTTTTGACACTAGCTGCATAGCTCCGTCGAATTCAGCCTCCGTCTGGAGGAGAATTCTAGTGGTTTGCTGCTTTGATCGGTAGTTTTCCGTGGTTGCTCCGAACAATACCAGGGCAATGCCGGAGCAGTACCCTTACAAAACGGACCTCTGACCGCGTGCGATCTTTCCTTCCTCCTATTAGCCTTTACCTACTTATTCTTACACTTATATGCACCACACAACCACTCATGTCGGGCGACCGGTCGGGAGTTTACAGCTTGTCAAAAGTGGAGCAGTGCCACCCTGAAGGGAGATACTTGGTTGGAAATATACTTTTGCCGCCTCCTTCAGCTCCCCGCCACCCGTTCCGCCACTTCCATTCTTCCGTTTGCATTCACTTCACCCCGGCCCTTTCTTTCTAGCTGTCCGTACATACTCCACCGTCCTCTCCACCACTGTCATCGTACTCTCCATTTCGGCTGTCTTCTCCTCTTCTAATACTTTTGCTACCTCCTTCGGCTCTCCGCCACCCGTTCCATTCCTCCCGTTCGATATCTCCCGCTTCCACGCCCTTCTACACCGCGTCTGCTGCCGCCGCCCCCGCCACTTTGGCGGTCCCAGCCGCTTTGATCACCCGCGACACCTCCTTCGGCTGCCCGCCATCATTCCGCTACTCTCCTCTTTCTCTCTCTTTCTGTCCAGCCGCCCCTGCGGCCTCCGCCGCCGCCCTCGCCCGCTTCGATCAGAGGGGCGCCCGCCGCCGCGCGGGGGCGGAGGCCATCCGTCTTGCGCCGCGCGGCCAATGCGCCGCGTCCGCCGCCTCAGCCCCGAGTTACGTCGCTCCGGTTCTTTCCTCTTACATTATGTATGCGCTGATAGCATCGTGCTTTCGTTTTAACTCTCCGGTGATGCTAATGCCCAATCTGTTTTCTTTCTTTTCGTTCGTTGCTCTTACCACGCATTATTAGTACTTGTGACGTGCTGCAAGCAAAACTTCCTATGTCTGGAGGTTAATTGTTGAAGTAAATAATGATCTTCGTATTAACTGTTCATAGACAATAAAGTAATAATGTTAAATAATCAAATCAGAAATCAAAGCAAAGGTTTTAATTGGTTTATAAAAAATAAGTCAAATGAAAACTTTTGTTTATACATTTTTTCATCTTCAGTAAGGTCTACAACTACCGAATAGCATGGTTTGTTAAAACTTGATTATCTGGATACACATAATAAAATATGCAAGAACGGTTTCTGCTGTCACAACTGACAGTTGTTACAATTATTGTATCTCATCCAAAAATATATTACACTTGCTATGGCAATTCATGTAGTTATCTAACCACTATTTATTTCTGTACTTTAATTAGTGAAATAAAAATGTTGAACATAGAAATTAATTATAATTAATTTTTTTTCGTATACGTGAATGTTGTCACTATTTATATAAAACAGTGTACGTCAAAAAAGGTAATAAACCCACAGTTATTGACAATACTCAGAGAAAATGATTGTTTCGACATTGTTTGAAATAATATTACCAACATTTTCTTATTCTTTATCAAATAAAAAGCTTATTTTGTGGACTCAAGTCTCCCACTTCTGCTAGACACCAACGGAAATATATTAATGTTCGATATATTCATTTCTCGGAAACCTTATCATCCGATCAACATCAGTTTGTCTCTCCCCGGAATTTGCTAGCTGAATTAATAATTCTTGTATGTATTTCACAAACTTCAGAAATAGTAGCTTCCCTTATTCTTTCTCTGCAGTCCGACTCGACAGCATTACAATTTCCTCCTGATTTTGCTTCTCATTTCAAGCGTTATTGAGTATTGATTGTATTATTTCTAAAATATTTTTTCTTTAGTATTTGCGACTCAATGGTTCTAACGAGTCACTTATATACTTTCGTTCAATCATTATCTTAATGTTAAAAAAATATTTTGTTGATTGAACTAGCTTTTAAAATATTTAATTTCTTCATTAACAATACATTTTATGTGAGACTTAGTTTTTATATATCTAAGTAATTGTTAAATGGTGATTGATATGTAAAATTGATTCTAAATAACATCGTTCGTGTGGTTTATCACAATAATTATATACCCTCCTTATACACTAACGACTACACCATTGTATACCACATTTATTTGTAATACAATATCATTATTATTCACTAGTTATAGTATGAACCTTTCAGTGTCCTCTTTCAAAATTAAGAAGGACACATGTATGCTTTCTATTTACACTGTTGTATTTCAATGTAATTCTATTTTCACTGTTGTATTTGATACTAGATATTTCTTCCTTGAATTTTAACTTCTTGATGATCTGTCTCTGATTTTTAATTATTATTTTTGATTCTAATATAATAATAAATTCTTACAGACATTATTTTGTTAGTATGTTTTGTAACCTGGTACCAAAAGACTGTAATTTATATTACTTTAATTGCTTAAAAATATTTATACTATATGTACAAACCTAAAAATATGAAATCAATAACAATAATTATATGCGTAAAATGTGCTTGCCTATTATAATTTGAATGCTATTTACATTATATGTGAATTAATTGTCTTATTTATAAATTCGTGATTGATGTACTTGAAAACAAACTTGAGTTTCTAAAGCCACAAAAGTTTTGTGATGAATGATATGGAGGGAAAAACTGTGATCACAAATTAAACATTCCGCAAAGTAAGAACACTTTTAAATAAATAAATTTACATACTTATTTGATAAGTACGTAAAATACAATAAAAAGTATATCATTGTTTTATATCGATTTTACAACCATTTTCATAAATGTATTTCCTCTCATATTTTTGAAGGTTCCGGTATACATAATTTGAGAATACACTAAGATTCCATATTTCGTAATTTTGTATATTAATTCTCTTTTTTAGTACTTTTTAGTTTATCTTGCTACATAAAGGTAGATATATTATTTTGCACTGGCTGTATACAAAACATTCTTAGTATTTTGAATAAAAAATGCTTTTATTTAGATTTAGTTGAGATAAAACTAAGAACTGAGTCAGTCAAAACGTGAATTCGACACGACATGGATGCAATTATGATGCAATCGAGATACAATTTCGTACTTTTTATAAAATAGAATCCAACATCCAACAACTTTCTCCGTAGATCTTTCTTTAAAGCCTTCATAAAAACTAATAGAGCTTCGACAAGAGATAAACATTTACCTGCACACTGCATCCCCGTTATAGAATATTCATCCTCTCGTTTGATCACAGAATCGTTTTATTCGCCGCAGCACGAACAATCGCGTTAGGAGCCCGCGTAAGGCATGCCATTAGACCGCGCGAAACCACGCGACATTTCGAGCAACTCTCTCGATCCTATTTCTCATTTGTCGGCGACGAGGTGAAAGTTGCGTGTAATCGTCCCTCTAACTACGAGACCTCAGCAACATTTCCTCTTCACGTCACTTCCTCCGCAGCCAGCGCTCTGGCTTTGCTCGCTCCCAGTCCAGTCCACCCCCACTCGTCTCCTTACCTCCTCCCGTCACCACACCCACACACACATCCGCTCCCGCCCCCTCCCCACCCGCCCGCGCCCACGCCCACAACCTCAACCGACCCTCCTTATAACGACGCCTCTCCAGCAATCGACATCAGCAGCGACGGCCCGTGACATTGACACGGCCGCTTCCGTTACTTCCGCTTCCACCGCCCGCCCCTCGCCCAAACGGCCTCGCCGACCGCGTGCAAGGCAGCGCGCGCAACGGTAAGGCAAGGCAAAGTGGCCATCCGTCTTGCGCCCGCGTCCGACGTTGAGAAAGCGGCGCGAGCGGCGCCGGCGAGCAGATGGCCGTTGAGGGCGCGCGGCCTTCCCCGCCACCCGTCCCCGCCTCCGCCATGCCGTCTTCAGCACCCCGCTCCCGTCGCCCCGTCCCCATCAACATATCTCCGTCAACACGTTCCGCTTTCCAGGCACTGCGTCCTCGTCACACTGACGTCGTTACTACCTCAGACTTCGTGTCCCCACAACCTGCACCACGTCCTCGCCACCCCGTCCCCGCCACCTCGTCCCCGCCACCCCGCCCCCGCCACCCCGCCCCGCCACCCCGCTCCCGTCACCCCGCCCCCGCCACCCCGCCCCCGCCACCCCGCCCCCGCCACCCCGCCCCCGCCACCCAGTTCCCGTCATCCTGCCGCCGCCACCCTGCCCCCGTCACTCGTTTCCAACATCTTGTCCCGGCACCATGTCCCTGTCACCAGTTTCCCGTCCCCGTCCCCCTCCTCCGTCCTCCTCTCCCATCTCCTCTCCCGTCTCCTCTCCCGTCACCCTCTCCTGTCCCCCTATCACGTCCCTATCACTACGTCTCTGCCACGCCATTCTCCCTGTCACAACATTCCTTCCACCCGTTCCTCCATTTCGCATCCGATATTCCAGATTTTACCATTCCCAACCCCACCCTTTTATCTTCACCATCCCCGTCACTAGCATCCTCTCTCCCACTTCTCACCCCCTTAATTCTTTCCCCGTTATCCTGACCATGCTACCATGCCTCACATCTGTCCCGCCCATCCTACCCTCCACTCTTGTCTCCAATATTTCCTTCCCCGCCACTCCGTTTTGCCACGGCGTGCCTTCTACCCCGACTCTGCCACGCCGCATCCCCCCACCTCACGCATTTTATTCTATCGTCTGTCGCGTGCTTTGGTACTCGCAACACCAAAATGAAAGGCAAGCATTTATTAGCCCCAGGCTTCACGTGCGCGCGTTTTTTAGCTGTAACGTTTCGTGTTTTTTGTTGGTATAGCTGCTGTCGTATTATCCAGGACATAAAGAGAAAGTACATTGTCTTAGAACATAAATTTCATCTGTCAAATGGCTAAAAAAGCGCATTGGAAATATTTAATTTCAATATTGTTGAGAAAATTTGCGTTTCCTGGCGTGTACTCAGTTTGATTATATAGCTGAGTGTGTTGCAATGGGTTAAAAAGTTCATAAAGATAAAGATAAATTTGTAAGGCATACACATAGACATGTAAACTCGCAAATGAAACATGTTTTTCTGAACTTTTCAGTGTTCCAAATATTTAATAAAATCTGAAGAAAACCACACCCTAGAGAATAATTGACAAATTCCTTTTGAAAATTAGCTACTTCACGATGCCAGTTGTATGTGATATCTGTTGTTGCAAAATTGTAAGCGTGTTTTCGCTCGCTAGAGGAGAATGGTCTCCGATGCACGACGACGCACTCTGCGATGATAAAACTTCTAATCTAACTTCTAATCTATTCTGCCAAAGGCATCGAACAATCGACACTTGAAAGGGGCCAACCAACACCAAAGCGATGACCGGCCGAGGTGGCTCAGGACATTAAGTGATGTGACTGCAGTGCCTCTATTCACGAGGTCCGGGATGCGAGCCCCGATGGCGGCAGGTCAGATAGATAACTAGGTCGAGTTCAGCTTCCGTCTGGAGGAAAATTCAGCTTCCAACTACTCTGATTGGTAGTTTTCAGTGGTTTCTCTGATCAAAAGTAGGCGAATGGCGGAGCAGTACCCTAAGAAGAGGGCAACGACCGCGCGCGATCTTTCCTTCCTCTTCCTTGTACCATCCTCTCCCCTTACCTATTCATACACGCACTACACTACCAGCCATGTCGGAAGATCAGTCGGGAGCTTAGAGATTGTCCCGGCTGGATCGGTGCCCCGCTGGTGGGAGATACCGAGTAGGGGAAAACCCCGCAGGTCGACGCGTAGGTCGGCGCTGGTTTTTGCCATCCAACGGAGGGAAAACACACTCTTCTTCCGTGATAAAACATGAACTACACTTACGGGACAAACGACCTTAGCAGATCGCGAGCTCGGAAGCACGGAATAATCAAACAATCAATCAACCAAAGCGATGATCTTAGGGATTCGTTAATAGTGACGCTCTTAGTACTGTATTGCACGACAGTTTCATAAGTCAGTCCGCATTTCCGAGAGCTTGGCGTCTAATGCATTTCCTAATGCTCGGCGTCAAACACAATGCAGTACCTAATGCGCACATTATCGTGTAGCATTAAATTCCAGTATTATTGGGTGGACAATTAATTCCACAGCAAGGCAATGTTTTATAGGCTTTTGCCTATTTGTAGTGTTTTCAGTACAAACTTCCTTTAATAATGAAAAAAAGGTGCTTTTCAATTTTTTTAAAATTTGTCATTATCAGGATAATGAAGGCGCGGTCGAAAGCAATTTCTTCACTCCGTTTATACATATCATTTTACTTATAACAACTTCAACAATTTCTCAAAGTTAATATGTGTTTCATCACATCAAATAATTTACATATCAAGTATTTAAAGTTTCACGGATTATTTATAGTTTAGGAAGAGTACAACATCATGCTCTGGGAACAAGAGCTGTAAACGCTAATATAGTAAAACTGAATAGAAGATGAAGTTGTTTCAGAAGGAAATTCTCCAAATATTATTTATTTCTTCATGTAGTATTATGAACAATAGTCTAAAATACTTTTATTGCTATAGTATAGCAACCCAACCCATTGATTAACCAAATTATTTGATAAACCGAGAATAAATTGCAAAGCATTACAATGAAAATGACCAACATAATCGAAGAAATAATAACAAATGGTATTTTATGATTTTTTAATTGATGGACCGTCACTTAGCAAAGAACAGTAAATATAAGGCGTTAATAAATATATTGACAGTAAGATAAGGCGAAACCATTCTAAACCTATTTAATGTATACTTATTTAACTATAAAACTAGCTAGTTCAGGCTTAGTTTTAAGTGTAAAACAATAAATAGCTTTAAAGCGACAGTGAATCTCGATAAAATAACTTCATCGTAGAAATTGTGGCGGAAGCGTCTTTGACCTATTCATCTGGCATACAATCGTGAATACACTACAAATACATTTCACTCTGCAAAATTAATATGGCGAGAAAAATGTGTTTTTTATTGAGGCTGGAATGAATGAAAATAGAGATGGGAAGGAATGGGAGGCAGGAATAGTTTCCTCTAAAAATTCGTTGTGACTTCTTTTGGTTCGCCACGATATCTTCATGAAATTAACCGCACTGTAAACAACAGCAACATATACCAAACGAGTTACAAGCAGCTAGTGATTTTATTAACTAATTTCCATTACGCCACTTTTTCTTTTATTTCTCCACAGCGTCGTCCCAATGTTTAGGAGACTGCGGAACCAAATACTGAAAAGTACAACGTGCAAAACGAGAAGCAAAACAAACTGTCCTAAAAAAAAGTCCATGTTACAAACCCGAAATATTTTTCCCGGCACGCACACCCACTCATACGCACCCATTCAATCTACCCCGCGCGTAATTCTTGCCAATTAGGCGAGATCGCCGACAAAAAGCCGGCGGAGCGCGCTGGGAGTACCGTTTCATTCACCGCTGTCGAAGGGAGCGCATGACGAGTGTTGCGAGCGCCGAGCAGCAGAGCACGCGCCGGCGCCAGCGCTCGCTTTCATTGATCCCGTTGTCTCGTTGTGGCCCCCCTGCGGAGGTGACGTCACGATTGCGTCATCGGCAGTCAGCACGCGCCGTAGTACGTCTTCGCAGCCGATTGGTGGAGCGGGGGTGGCGGTCGCGTGGGCGGGTGATAGCCCACGTCGCGAGCGTGAGCGCTCTTTTGACGGGCCAAGGGCCACTGCACGAGGTGGCTGCTTGGTTTAATTATGTAGGATGTTGTAGGGAACGACGATTTTATCGGGGGTGTTGGGAAGGATTCAGCGAAGAGAGTAAGTAAAACGATTGTTCCTTGTCTAATTGGAAAACAAAAATATTTATGTAAAGAACGTTGACGTACGATTCAGTTGTAATGCCCGCATCTAAACAAAAATACAATTTTGTTTAAAAATAGAATTACCTTGGGTCGCGTACTGTCATCGATATGCTAATTTTGACATCATAAACCCTAGCAGTTTGCATATTTAGTCATAGATTCATATTTAGTCAATGAATCAAATACACGAAGGTTTCATTTATTTGTAGTATTGCTAACTCTCTGTTCGTAATTATGTACATTTTTCGTCAGTCCCAGAATTCTGCGAATAAAATGCGAGAAAGCCATCTAGAGTAAAGAATCAAAACTGCAGTCGCATAGGAGAAAAAAAGAGTACGAGAAATGTTTGAATTAATAGTTGGTAAATACAGAGGTATTATGATTGTCGAATGATAAGAATTTAAAATAAAGTTTATGAAATACATCACCAGTTCGTTTTTTCTACAGAATTTTAAGTATGAAGTGACAAGAATTACAATTTAGACGCACAGATAAGGGAGTCGAATTTAGAAGCATAGTTTGGTACGTCGACTGCTTCTAAGCTTCAATCAAGCTAGACACATATGTAAGGTTTCCTGTTTTTGCTTTACAAAAGTACATTATTGAGAAGCATTTTATCGAAATATTACAAGATATTTTCATTATTAAGCGTCGATATGATATTAATTTAGAACATTACCAGAATATCCAGTTAATTTTGAAGTAGCCTCCTAATAATGTTTTATTCTTCAGCTACAAACATAATTACGTGATATTAGAATTGCACTGTAAAGAAGCATCTATCTTTCTTCGTGATTTGATGAGATGATTCTTAGACGGGAAGTTATTTTTCTACTTGTCATGAATAAGGAGCAGGAAATTGAATTTGAGGGTTTAATAATGGAAAGTAAGTATGAAAGTATATTTTAAAATGTTATTAACATAGGTTTTAACTAATGAAAACAAAAAAGTTCTCCAATATCAGTGAAATGACTGTTAATGTAACTACAAATTTTCGATTTTGTACACGCAGCACATTAATTCAACAGGTAACTTCATTTTTTAAGCTCCTACCATTCCAGTTGAGGAGGCACAGAAGTAAAGTTTGAAATCCAAAATCCCATAGCGAACTGAACGTAATCCGTTCCCCAAAACCCTGTACAACGCGCCTCGGAAATCCCTGGATCCAGCGCAGGCAGCGAGGAAAGGAAATTGCATTAGGGCCAAGATTTGTGTTTACCTCGGCGCGTCGGCCGTCCACCGGCGCCTTCCTTCAGCACGTTCGGGCGAAAGCGGAAATCGCCGCCGGAGCGCTGCGAGGATTTCCGTGGACGTGCGCGGAAATTATGAGGAACCCGAGGGGCCGCTGCGGCCAGTGGCGACGGGGGGCACGGGATGGGGAGATGTGGGCGAGAATGAGACAGACAGAGAGCGAGAGTGAAATTGAAAGTGAGTGCGAGAGCGTGTGTGAGAGCGAGTGTGAGAGCGAGTGTGAGAGCGAGTGTGAGAGTGAGTGTGAGAGTGAGTGTGAGAGTGAGTGTGAGAGTGAGTGTGAGAGTGAGTGTGAGAGTGAGTGTGAGAGTGAGTGTGAGAGTGAGTGTGAGAGTGAGTGTGGGAGTGAGAGCGAGAGAGAGGGGGGAGGGAAGGCGACAAGAAGAGGAAGATGTAAAAAGGGCGTGAAAGAGGAAGAGGCTGAGGAGGAGACGAAGAAGGACGAGGAGGAGAATGAGGAAGACATCGATGGTAATGGTGATATTAAAGAGACACGGGATGAGAGGAAGTGAGGGAGAGTGAAACAAAAGAGAGAAGAGGAGGCACGAAAAGGAAGAGGCAAAAAGGGTGAGAAAGAGGAAGTGGATGAGAAGCCGAAGAAGGAGCGTGATGAGGATGTCGAGGAAAATGGTAAGGTCGAAGAGTAGGAAGAAGAGAATCACATTGAGAGCGAGGTGTCGAGAAGGAGGGGGAAGAGTAGAACGAGGATGGCGAAGAATTGCAAAGATGTCAATGAAGAGGTCATCGTCAAGGTAGAAGAAAACGAGCTCGAGGACGAGTGTACATACGAAAAGTTAAAAGACGCGCATATACACTATATGATAAAAATTATCCGGACACATCCATAATGATGTTATGGTGTGGTTGGGCTTTCCATGGAGGGGGCTTGCACCCTTTGTTGTTTTGTGTGACACTATCACGGCACAGGCCTACGTTGATGTTTTAAACACCTTCTTCCTTCCCACTGTTGAAGAGCAATTCGGGAATGGCGATTGCATCTTTCAACACGATCGAGCATCTATTGATACTGCACGGCCTGTGGCGGAGTGGTTACACGACAATAACATCCCTGTAATGGACTGACCTGCACAGAGTCCTGACTTTAATCCTATCAAACACCTTTGGGATGATTTTGGAACGCCGACTTCGTGCCAGGCCTCACCGACCTACATCGACACTTCTCCTCAGTGCAGCACTCCGTGAAGAGTGGGTTGCAATTCCCCAAGAAACCTTCCAGCACCTGATTGAAATTGTGCCTGCGAGAGTGGAATCTGTCACTATGGCTAAGAGTGAGCCAACACCCTATTGAATTACAGTATTACCGATGGAGGGCGCCACAAACTGGTAAGTCATTTTCAGCCACGTGTACGCATATTTTTGATCGCGTAGTGTAATTCATGTGCAAAGAAAATTGTCCAAGATGTTACTGTTCAATGACAGTGCACATGCATGTTTGATGAATGACAGGTTATGAGGACAATTTTCATTACAAAACGAGATTCTCATATAAAATATGAAGGGATGAAGAAACTCAGTAGTGTTAACGCGTGATATATACAAAATTCATATAATTCTGTTTAGAGCTACGTATATTGATTATATGTTTTGGAGAAAAGTGTGAGTAGCTTGATGATGAGAGGCGCCAAACATCGTTTAAGTTATAGGTATCATTTAAGTTACCTTCACAACAGATTTAATTGCCAGACAAACAATCAAAGAAGAGGCAATTAAAATGCACTGTTAGTTTGGAAGAAACAAGAGTTGTGATAGAGAGAGTGGATGAAACGTCAATGTTGACCCGCTGTGTGGCGGGGTGTACGTTGCTGGGAGCGTGGCGGGGAGTATTGGCTCAGAACATGAGGCGGGCAGGGTTGTAGTGTTAAGATTCGTGACAGGGAAGGCCGCGGCATGGACAGGCGTGGTGGGGAAGGTCGTGGTGGGAGGTTTGTGCTGGGGAGGGCCGGCGAAGGGAGTCGCGGGACAGTTCCGCTCCAGGGGTAGTCTAGCCTGGTGGGGTCTTAAAAGAGCGGATCTTTGGGAAGGAAGCGATCTTGGCTGCGAGGGTTCTGGTAGAGCAGGTCTTGGCAGATCGGGCCCAAGCAGGCTAAGGGAAGCGGTGCTGGGGGAGGTGCGGGGCGTGTGGGAACAAGCAGGGACGTTTCAAGGCGTGGCGGGGAGGGGCGTGGCGGGGGTGGGGGCGGCTGGGCCGGCGCAGGGCAGTGTGCGTGCCCCGGGCAGCACAAATCTCTTCCGCTACACGGCGCTCAGTCCGAAAGAAACAGAGCGCCTTGGGTCGACGGAATCAATATGTCGCTCTCGGGTCGGGGCGGAGGGCGGGCCGCGGAGGCGGGGGCCGGGCGGGGCGGGGCGCGGCGGGGCAGGGCGAGGCGACGGGCACGAGGTAAGTAGCGGCTGCAGGGCGCTGACGTGGAGGCGGGCTGCGTGAATAGGGTCACCGTGAAGGTGTGTCGAGGAAGAGAGCGGAAGTAAAAAAAGGTGTTTTTTGAAGGAAATAAAGAGGAAAATTCAAAGCTCTGCTGAAGAGTACGAGAGGCCGGAGAGAATGATGAGAGTGAAAGGAAACAAATACACAACACGTGTATCCAATAAAGAAACAGGTGTAAGAACAATATAGATGTGAATGATATAAAATAAGAGAAAACGAAAACGTTTTCTAAAAATTATTAGAAAGATAACGTGATAAAAACTATTTCTTTAAAATTAGAATCCATAGACCCTGTAAATGGTCGAGATTGTCGATTTTAAATGCTATGCTACAATAAGAGAATGAAAGGAAACACGATTATAGCGTGGAAATACTCAAGCTTATTGTTTAATTTGCAAATTTGAGAGTCCTGGTTAGTTATCCGCACAAAATGACGTTAATAGATATTATATAATTTAATACTCATCAGACAGCCTGCATGGTTCTAAAAAAGGATTTTATTTGATCGCCCATTACAACCTCTCCTTACCATGTTCATATCAAGTGATAATTAATAAGAAAGGGACAAAGTAAACCTATAATTGAATGCGAAGCGATCTTGAGAAGGACTCAGGGGACGACAAAATCCGAACAAAGTGATTCGGGAACAATACGCGGCTGCAGGCGATCTCTCGTACAATCTAGGGAAGGAGTCAGACTGTTTGCTTCCGTCCCTGCACACAGCTCCGAGGGCGTAGTCTCTCCTCCGGGGAGGTCACCGCCCCTTGGGGCTCATTAGTGGCTGCGCGCAGGAGTCGGCACACGAGCACAATGCGCCTCAGAGAAGTCTGGAGACGGGTCTCTGAACTAAAAAAATCGTGACGTTACGTCCGCCCATTCGTCATGATGGTGAACGACTATTCTGTCGTTGTGAACTCAACAACTGCAATTTTTTTCACTACAGAATAGGGGAAGTTGTTTGCAATTTTAAATGTTTATTATTTTATGTTCGTGGAGGCTTTAAAACATTTTAAAAAGTAACCAATATTCAAAACGGTGAATTTACAATACTTTTACCAAATGCGGTCTTTAAATCTTGAAGACTTGTTTCAAATTGGTATAAACAAAGCAGAGTTTTCGAGGTAATTGTGTAGTAAACATATTACTTTGTTATTTACTAGAGTTAGAAGTTCACCCTGGCCAACCTAATAAAATATGAACGTCACGATTTTCAGCACTATAAAACGTTGCTGTTGGGTATCCAGATAATTAAAGTGTTGATCACCGCACGCGGTTGGCAGTTGTACAACGCTGGCAGAGGTGGCAACACCGCAGTTGTGAGCGGACAGGAGGTGGAGAATGAGGCAATTTAGCTCAGAGCGCCTGCGGCTCTTCATATGGGCCACTAGAGCTATGCCTTCTTTTCTTTCGAATCTTTCTTCATATGACGCGAAGAGAGTTGTGAACTTCGTCGAAGTGCATTGAAGCGTGGGACCGTAGTGTAGAACCGTCCTGTGTAGAGCGGTGAAGATTAGTATAGGAAAACGTAGTACAGTGCGAAGTAGTGCTGTTGTGTATAATATTAATTTGCTATTTTATTATTGTATACTTATTATTTTATAATTATTAACATTTTATTGATGATTTTAGATAAATCCGTAAATTACTGACTTGTTGAAAATTGGAGTCAAAATTAATGCTTTTAAACCATTTCTTCTTCTCAGTGTGTTCTTCACCATTTAATATTCTTCTACGCTTATTACTTTCTCTCCTTCTGTCGATTTGTGCAACAGTCTTCAATAGGAGGCATTTTCAATTTTACAATTTTTAGTCAGGACTTTCTGTTGTTGGCA